>QNQO01005225.1:0-27952 GCA_003290165.1 Berberis thunbergii
GGTGATCATGCATACGGTATTCAATGCAAACCGCTACGGTATTCATGGGAACCGTTACCTTCTTGTTATTTATGGTGACCACGGATACGGTATTCTTTGAGTCATTAATTGATTGAACGTGGACCTGTGCAGTTTTCATAGAAATTGTTGTCTCCTCGTTTCCCATACTGTATTCAATGCTGGTATTCAATGTTGATGCACCTGTTTGGTAAGCCACTACGCCTATATAACAACATTTATTCGTCGTTGTAGGCATTACCTTTTGCAGAGTGCATTCTTTAGATGTTTTTACTCAGAGGATATGCTTTGGGTTTTTCAAAGGCTAATAGAGCGTTTTTGTTCTTTGAATCTTTGAATGTTTTGACATTTGCAGTGATGAGTCTTGAAAGACATGCGATTATGCGTGGTCACCCGCTTTGAGTGAGAACTAGATTGGTTCATTGAAACCTTGAAATTTCTTCTCGTATTGTGAAAAAAAGTATGGACTTCTCCTCAAGGGACGAGTCTGTCGTTTACGTGCTAGTACAACATCGGTGCTTTGAACCGCATAATTTCTTAGATAACACCAGCAACCAACTTTGAAGCGGTTGCTTTCCTCTTTCCTAAAACTAGCCTTTACACGCTGCACTAGAACTCGGAGTTGTGAGGCAGAGTGAAGTTGGACATGGCCTGTCGAAGTAAGCCATTGAATCCTAGATGCCCCTTTCATTCCTCAATGAGAGGGTGCACTCTATTCGTTTCAACCTAATTCATTTCCCAAGTTTGGCTTATTGGCGGATCGAGCGTGTGAGTTCGCTGTAGTTTCTGTCGGCGTGTCGCAGGACTTTCGGTTGCTAATTTTATACCACCTCAAGTCATGTTTACGAGGTGGGTCCGACGAAGTATTGAATTGAGTGCGCTCTTTCATATTTCTTTTTTTACATTTGCTCTTGCTCTTAAACCATCTTGTTCGGAGACAGCAAAATTTCTAGTGAGTATTGTACATCACATCAGATTTGGATGCTTGTTGCTTGTAATCTTGTACCTGCCATCTGGGCAAACGTTGTAACATTTTTCCAGTAATCAATAAATGTGTTTGCATAATTCTCTTTTATTTCTCAAATGAGTGCTCACATAAGTTCCTAAGAATTAAACCTCTTAATTGACTATAGAAAGAAAGCTAAACAATAGATAGATTGACTGTTAGAGGAAAAAGGTTGATCCGACCCTAAGTAAATTTGCATGCCCTTGCTTGAATCGTAAGCACCTTCGCGAATTGTCAAGTTTTGTTGACGCCATGAGGTTACTGAAGAGTATTTTCCTTCATCGGCTGACAGTTGTGGAATGTGTGCTCATGTTTACGATGACTTCCCCGCTTGTAGATGTCCTATTAGGCCAAGGGCTGACGCTCTGAAATGTTGACTTCCTCAGTCGCTAAGTTGAGCCAGTGTTGTTGGGTCTTTGTCCCCATCTGAGGGAAGAAATTTCCCCAATTTCGTGTCTAGCTTATGCTCAACTTGTTTTGCAGGCTCCAGCTGTGTTTGAGAACATTCTATTGCTTTAGGACGATATAGTGGCAGCCCCGTGTCGTTGGTTGGTCCCGACAAATTTTTCATTCTAAGTGGTTTGCAGTATACTTAACGCACTGATGAAGGATGGATACCTCTGCTTCCATCTGGTGAAGCCAAAGCCTCTGGAAGACGAGGTTATAGGTAGATGGTGCATCTACCAACATGAAGTCAAGGAATAGAACCTTCCTCAGTTATGGCTCTCCTGCCACCACTGGTAGGTTTATCTTCCTGATAGAAAAACATTTTTCTTTGCTAAACCCGATCAGAGAGTAATTGGAGGGAGTTAAGTTCTTTTCATTGAGGTCCATGTTGCGAAATGTGTTGTAGAATGGGACATTGAGGGAGCTTCCTGTGTCCACCAAAGCTCTCTTTACTTCCCACCTTGCAATAGGTACCAAAATGAAAAAAGCGTCATTGTGCGGTGTGCGAACATCTTCGAGGTCCTTATCTGTTAAAGTCAAGGTTAAGGTTGGGCTCTGTAAATACACGCGTCGATCCTTGCTTGTGGGTTGTGTCTGCATCTCAAGGAGTGTCTCGCTTTCGGACTTGTTTGACTGATTCTTCTTCTTGATCCGACTCTATGAAGGACATATATAATGCCTAGAGCCTCCTTTTCGATTTCTTTGGCCGCCTCTCCTCTGTCCATGGTCCAGTTTTGCTTTTTTTTTGGGCCTAGGAACTCCTTCAATTTGCCATTTCGAATCCAATACTAGATCTCGTTCCTCAGACTCTTACAATCGTTAGTGTCATGCCCACCCTCTTTGTGGTACGTGCAATACTTGCTGTTGTCACGTTTGGAGGGATTTCCGCACTACTTCGGGGGCCATTTTAGATCCTCCCAATTCTTCATGGAATTCAGGACGTCTATTAAGCCAAATTCGATAGAGGTTATGGTTTTAGACCCGACATAGTTGAAAGATTTTCTAGCCTGGCACAGCCAAAGTCCGACTTGTTGTTGTTGCACTTTCGTTTGTTTCTATCTTCGTCTTCTTGTCACTTTGCTTCACTTCTTTCTCTAGAATCGAAGGGTTTCTTTTCTGTTTCAGTTTTCTTCTTGGCCATTCTCATTTCCTTTATGGTAATGTACTATGGGTGTTTTTTCAAGAGTTTTGCTATATCCATAGGGATTCCAAGGTGAGGAAGTCGTAAGACTTTCCTTATCTTAGCCGCACAGTAAAAGTCGTAATGGAGGTATCATCGATGCAGCCGTCAATGAACGTCATCTCGTCATTGAAGCGCATGGCATATTCTCTTAGCATTCAATTTGACTTCTGTTTCAAAAAGATTATATAATGCGATCATTTATGATCCGTTGGCTGCAAATAAAGAGTGTAAGGAGCGCTTTGGCCAATGTCTTGAATGTATCGATTAACTTTGGTGGGAGGCTATGGAACCATGTCAGCGCTGACTTCTTCAGGCTAGTAGGGAATGCTCTGCACATCACTGATTCAGAACCTTCTTTGAGATTCATCACGTGCTAATAACGACGCAAGTGAGGTATCGTATAGAACTCAAGCTTCAGAGGTTGAACTTCTTTGGCATAGCTTCATTCATGATGTGGTCCATGTACGAGGGAACAAAAAAGTAGTACAACACATCTGGGTCATGAGCCCCTTGGAGGAGGGGGTTCTGCATGGCAGGTCTATCTTCCCTGAAAGGTGGATCTCCTAAAAGTGAGAACTGGTGAGGGCTTGACTCTCCTGCGCTTGCTTTTTGTGTCATTTGAAGATTGAGGTCTATGTTGTTCTTGATCTCCATTAGCGGGTGGAGGGTTCTACTGAGTGAGGATTTCCACTACTTAGCGATCTTCTGTATCTGGGATGATAGTAGATCCATCCTGGATTCTGTCGTTGTTGCTGCTGGCATGAGGGTACGAGCCTGCTCCCCCTACTCCCCTTTTGTCGCCGGGTACCGTTGGAGGTGGTTGTATAATGCTAGTCTGAGTGTTCGACGTGTCCCCCTGGTCTCCATAGTTATGGGATCTGGTGGTCACAATCTTTTTGAACTCTGAAGAGAGATGATGTCAATGTTTTGCTAGGAACTCTGTCATCCCCACGGATGGCGCCAAACTGATGCAGTCAATTTTTATCCTTCCTTGACTTTGACCGATTGACCTGCACAAGGAACGCACGTGAGCCACGGACTACCGTTGTGATGGCCGATGGCACTCTGATGCTAAATTCAGGCATGGATCTGACGGAGGCTTAAAGTTGTAAACAAGGAATTTGTAGCGTATCTTTATTCACCAACCTTCTGTCTTATTTATAGTGTTGAAGTCCTGGTTCGGCCAGGCTATCGGTGGCGTAGTTTAGGGAAAAAGATTTTCCTAGAGATCCTTTTCTAATTAGGAGCCATCTTGTGGAGGGAAGTTTATCTGTTAGACATGTGCTCCTAGATACGTGGGAGATAGTTACCCATTGGAGTGTTGTCCATATGTGGAAGTTTCCACATACAACGTATACTCTGGTATTTACTTCCTAGTTGAAGACAAAGTACTGCTGGCTTGCCCGTCCGAAGCTGATCCCCAAGATACTTGCCTCAATTGGTCTTACAGGTATTGGGGATGGTTGTGAGACGTGTGGGCTTACTAGGCTTAGAAAATTGGGTCCGTCTGGCAGACTGCAATATGTGGGCTTGAGGCCCATTGAGCCGGATCGGTGCTAGACTGATGTTTGGGCCTGTTATTTCTAAAGATCATCTTGACACCTGTACGCTGTAGAAGAGAGGACGTTACGGTGTATCATTTGGAAAAATCAGTCTAATGGTGGTAAGGGAGAGCCATAGTTGCAAAAGTACCTTGGTCCATGAATTTATGTAGTTAACGCTCCATCCACCTACAACATTATTCTGGGAAGGCATTGGCTTCATCATATGGAGGCAGTAGTTTTCACTCTACACCAATGCATCAAATACACAAGGGGAGATCAACCTGCAGCAAGAGACTGCCATTATGTGGCCCTGAAACAACTGAATTGCTACCAATTATAGCTCGGGCCCATGAAACAACATATCAGGCACCAAGGCCTAGACAAATGGGGAAAATCAATCTGCGTGGATAGAGAGGAAGCCTTGACAAATGAAGCACAACTATGCGGAGAGCCAGAATTCAGAGATGGGGAATCAATCCAAACCAATATAAAGCTTAGTAACAACACTTCACCAAAAATTGCCTATTCTATGAGTTGATATTCAGCAAGTAGCAAGGAATTGCCCGCCAGCACGAAGTCCACTCTTCAGTAACTTCGCTAGCTTTGGCAAAGCTAGATAGTTCGCTACAGAAACTATGCACTCCGAGCCAGGACCATACACACCTCCTTCAAAGCCAGGTTAGCTTAGTCCCCACTCTGAGTCAAATTATTTTGTTACTTTGATTTCGTTTTTGTTTTTGTTTTTCCTCTTTAGTTTAGAAGAATTGTCCGCACAAGACATATTCCAGAAATAAAAAAAAATTATTCATTGCAATGAAAGTTATTACAAAACTTGCCCGACTGACTAGTACAGAAGTTTACACACTACAAGTATATAAGTTCAATGTAAATATGCATCTGTTAACACGCATGTCGAGACTTTGCTCCGCTAATCTGCCTCTAGAAAAAGTGGTGAAAGTAAAGCACTTGAAGAAGGTTGTAAGCACGCACTCGATTCTTTGCTACATCGAATAAACTTGCAAGGATGGTCTGAAAGTGGCAGCATGAACCTCGAAATGAAATACAAACATCTTTGCTCCCCCAGTTTTCCCTTGCAGATGAAGACGTCTCTCAAGGGAGGAGTGCCTGGGGTGTTGCGGAATTAACGTCCCAGGACCGAAGGTCACATCCATCATAGCTCTACTCCACCAACTTGCCTTCTGGTTGTGGTATCACGCGTGAAGCACAGTAGATACAGTAGGAACATCTGCCTCAAAACTAGCTGCAAGGATAATTTCCCAAACTAGATGGCATGAGAGGCCGTGGGAGTACTGGAAGATGGAAGACAGACCTGACCCTAGAGGGAGAGTCCATAACTCTTATTTTGCAATGAAAGAAGATATTACAAGAACTCATTGGAATCAATTGAATGCTCACCCAAATTAGGTGGCATCACATACTAGTAGGTCTTATTATGACTCGTTGCTGCAAATGTCAGAACATTCAAAGATTTCAGTAACAACGATTTCTTTTAGCCTTCGAAAAATTCAAAGCATAATCTCTGGTAAGATGCATTTGATAAACATACTCTACAACACTCATTGCAATGCTTGATATAAAGAATGACTAGCCTATATATAGGTGAGGTTGTTTAGGAAGTAATGTCAGCCAACAGTTACATCAGCATTAAATGTCGAATGGGAAATAGGGAAACGACGATTCCCAATTTCAACTGCACGAGTCCATCTTCACCAAATTAATGGCCCTGCACACTGCCCTATTAATTGGGGGAGTAACCTATACTGAATTGTCTCGCAATCTGCACCGTACATATGGCATGCTGATCTACAAAGATTTTTCCACTCAGGCCCCGCAAACTAATGGGCCCTAGCTTATGCCCCGTCTGATCTGGTCCAGCACACGCAAAGTCACAAATGGTGATTGCCTTGAGCGCCCATGGAATAAGGAGCGCCCCTACAAAGCACTGTCAATAATTCCAATCAATTATTAGTCCAATCAATCGATCCGGCCTACTATTATTCAGTTGTTGTTTTTTAAAACTGGTCAATCTATTATTAGTCCAATCAATCGATCCAACCTCGAAATCAGACCACTAGGTGAATTAAGTAAGTCAGGACACCCAAGTCAGACTTGCACGCCCAAAATCTTATTCCGACCAAAGCTTAGTCAGATTTGACTGATTACAATAGTTTCTGGTCCGCTCTAATGCTTAGCTCCAAAACACAGACGACGATTGGTGAGAAAGTGAGCTTAGTCAGCGTTTGTAACACTTGACCGCGATGGCTTGCTAGGGACCATTGTGCAATTGTAGATAATGGTCGCCGAACTAAACCAAAGCTTAGTCGGTTTCAAACATATGACGATAACTTCTGGTCCCCTCTAACGCCCAGTCCATTAGTGCCAACGGTTTAGAGAGTGGCAGCTTTGTCAACACTCCAATGCCTAACCGAGATAGTTGGTGATGACCGAAGCCTAGTCCGCCAATAACGGATTTCAACGGCTTAGAAATTGGGGAGTTTAGTTAGCGTTCTCGACGTCTGATTAAGATGGATTTATTGGGATAACCGCTCTTACATAGACGATGATCGCTGAACTCGACCAAAGCTTAGTCAGTGGTCGCTGATAACGAGGGTTTTTGTGAGACCCTTGTGTGGGCGGACCTGAGGGTGAGGGTTGGAGCCCAATAGGCCCAACAGGCTTGTGGATCCCAAGCGGGGTTGGACTAGCTACCATGGGGAGATCATTTTCCCGTATCGCCTGGGTGCGGGATGGTGATGTGTTATATATGTGCGAGGTTGGATCCCCATAGTAAGAGGCCTTTTAAAGCCGTGCGGGCCGGTTGGGCTCAAAGCGAACAATATCTTACTATGCGGATCAGGTCGTTACAGAACGATATCAGAGCCTGACCCAGTCGAAAGTGCGCTACGTGGAGGTGGGCCGTCGGGCAACGTGGACTTTGTGCCTGTGTGGCCAACGAGGTCGTTGGGCCTTAAGGGGGGGGGTGGATTGTGAGACCCTTGTGTGGGCGGGCCTGAGGGGGAGGGTGAGGGCTGGAGCCCAATGGGCCCAACAGGCATGTGGATCCCAAGAGGGGTGTGACTAGCTATCAAGGGGAGATCTTAGTCCCACATCGCCTGGGTGCGGGATGGTGATGTGCTATATATGTGCGAGGTTGGATCCCCGTAGTAAGAGGCCTTTTAAAGCATTTTGGGTCTGTTCACTGCTAAAAAAATCCCCTTTTGCGATGACTCGTAGCTCGATGAGGGAAGTTTTGTCGCTCAAAATTATCTTGGCGCGACGACATATTTAATATCGTCACGCAAATATAAAAAGTAGCTAACTACTTAACGCGATGAACTGTTTCGTCGCGTCAACACCTCTTTCGTGATGACGTTAAAGCCTTCGTCGCAAACCAAATATGCAACAACGTGTCGTCGCTTAAAACCAAATATTTTGTCACCCTAAAATACCTAGGGCTATGTGTCGACCACTTTGAGCGACCAACTTGAATATCCTCGGGCGACAAACTGTGTTGTCGCCTAAATATATCTTACGCGATGAACAGGAAGCCTTCGTCGCATACAATTTAAGCGACGAAGTATTGTCACTTAAACCCAAATATTTTGTCGCCCTAAAATACCTATTGCTATGTGTCGACCACTTTGAACGACCAACTTGAACATCCTAGAGCAACAAACTTTGTCGTCGCCTAAATATATCGTATGCAACGAACTGGAAATCGTCGTCGCATAAATATTCACAACCAAGATTCGTCACTTAAAGCGAGTAGGTTCATCACCTAAAACATCACAGGGCGAAGAACGGTGTCGTCGCACAAGCTCTGACCTATTCATCTTCTCCACGAATTAAAATAATCAGATATGCGTTTTTCACTATTTTCTCCTCTCATTTTATTCTTTTTCTCTGCTCGATTGATTTCTCTCACTATATACTCCAAGCTTCCAACACTTAATTCGGCTTCATCTTCTCTTTGCGTTGCCTGCGCTGGCCACACCTCCAATCGCCTCTTTCATTCACTTGGAAAACGGTGAGGAAATTGCTAAAAAAATTTATTTTTTGAAATTTCATGAAATTTGGTTGCTATAATGTGGATTTTTGGGAGTGTCTCACATTGTTTTTCGAGTGCATACTAGATATTTATTAATTAATAATATCTACATCGTCCACTTGAAGAATTGTAATTGAGATGATGCTGAAATTTTTCCACATTGAAACCTAATCGCATTAGTGTCGTTAACTCTCTTGAATTCTCATGTTTTGTTTATAAACTGAAAATAGGCATAATGGAAAGACAGTGGATACAAAATCAGGACAAATGCTGTGATGAATATTTAAATGGGATCGAGAGCTTCATTGAGTTGGCAAGGGGCACATGTCACTGGTACGACGAATCATATCAAGTGTTCGTGTCAATGTTGTAACAACTGTTTGTGGCAGACATTCAATATGGTTCGATATCATTTGGCGAGGTATGGGATGATTTAGAATTATACGAGGTGGATTTATCATGGGGAGCAACGAGAATTTGGTTCGACTTCATCAAATTCCCAGCCACTTGTGCCGCACATTGATGAAACATCCATGAATGATAATGACCAAGTTATGGGTATAATAAATGACGCTTATTTATATGCATCGATGAACGAAGATGGCATTGATGATATGGTAGGAGATACCGTACCTCCCAACATGCTGCAAAGTGAAGAGTTAGAAAACTATGAAAGACTATTGAAACAAGCCCAACAAGCATTATACCCCTGTTGCATAGAGTTCTCCTTGCTTACTGCCATTGTGGAGTTGATGCATTGCAAAGGGAAACATCATATAGCGAGTGTTTTTCTCATTTAATGGGAATTATGAAGCGGATGCTTCTGAAGGAAAACGTTTTGCCTGAGGATTATCGTAACGCGCAAAAATTGTTGAATGGTCTTGGTTTGGGGTATCAAAAGATTCATGCTTGCAAATACAACTGTGCATTATTTTATAAGGAAATTGAAGGGATGGATGCATGTCCCTGTGTGCAATGAGCCAGGATATAAGCCTAATTCTAGTAATAAACGAAGAAAATTCCACAAAAGGTTTTGCGTTATCTTCCACTGAAACCCAGATTGCAGCGACTGTACATGTCGACGCACACTGCGAGTCATATGAGATGGCACAAGGAAAGAAGGGTTGATGATGATTTTTTGAGACATCCTGCTGATGGAGAGGCTTGAAAAGCATTCGATACTATGTATCCCGATTTTGCAGAAGACCCGCGCAATGTCAGATTGGGGCTTGCAACTGATGGATTTAATCTGTTCGGGAATATGAGCTCTACTCATAGCATCTGGCCTGTCGTTGTTATTCCTTATAACTTGCCCCCTTGGATGAGTATGAAAAAAGAATTTACAATGATGACTTTATTAATTCCCAGTCATCCCGGAAAGGACATTGATGTTTATTTGCGGCCGTTGGTTGATGAGCTAAAAGACTTATGGGAAAATGGTGTACGTACATTTGATAAGTCTACCAACACAATGTTTATGTTGAGAGCAACAATGATGTGGACTATACATGATTTTCCCGCTTATGGAAATATTTCAGGTTGGAGTACTCAGGGCTAAAAGGCATGTCCGATATGCAACGATGATGTAACGTATGATTGGCACGCGGGAAAGGTTTGTTATATGGGTCACCGTAGATGGTTGCCCCAGGATCACGAGTGGCGAACAAATAAGGTGGACTTTGATGGAAAAATGGAGAATGACACTAGACCTAGAAAATGGTCGGGAGATGACATTTTGGCTAAGTTGAATAGCTTGGAATTTGGTCAGATTGGCAAACATCCCGATAATCGTGATACTAATTTGGACATGTCAGCTACACATCTGAACTAGACGAAGAAGAGTATATTCTTCGAGCTTCCGTACTGGTCGAAATTAAAGATCAGGCACAACCTAGATGTGATGCATATTGAAAAGAATGTGTGTGATAGTGTGGTTGGGACAATTCTTGGCATCGAAGGAAAATCGAAGGACACTGTGAAAGCGATGGAAGATTGTATGAACATGGGTATAAAAAAACTGTTATGGCTTAAGAAAGTAGGTGACAAAAGGGACATCCCTATATTGCAGTTAAACTGCCAATAAAGATAAAATTTTAAGTTTTTTTCTTCTGTGAAGTTTCCAGATGGGTACGAATCTAATAATGCTTGTTGTATGAAAATGAGTGATGGGAAAATGTCGAGATTGAAGAGCAATGATTGTCATGTACTACTGCATAAAAACATAACTTCACTATCACATAAGTTCACCTGCATAAAAACACAGAAGTTCACTTTTCACTTCACGTCTATAAAAACACCTACATAAAAACACAGAAATTTACTTCACTTCCATAAAAACACCTGCATAAAAACACACTAGGGCATACAGAGGTTCACTTAAGTTCACCATAACAATATGTTTTTTTTTTCTTTCATTAACAAGAGTTACTAAAAACCATAATAATTTTATATTTTAAATTGATTGCATAGTTGCAAAAAAAAATTAAAGAAAAGAAGTAAAATAAAATTAAATTTACAAGAAAATTTGCTTTCAAATCCGAAATATGGTGTATAGGTCAAATGGTGGAAAGATATGATCATTTATATTGGTAAACATTGAGGTGGAAAGATTTCTATTACAATGCAAATATGTAAACTCTCAAAAACATGTCAAATGGCATAAATGTTTAAATAGATAGATGGGAAGTTGCTTAACTGTGTGCAAAGACAAGGGAGAAAAATGAGAACCAGAACAACATGCATGTAGCAATTACATATCTATAGTTAGTGCTAAACTTGAATCAAATATGACATACATATACCAATATGAATCAAATTTGACCACCAGCCTATCATACCAATTATGGGTGTCAGTGACTGTGTGTATGATATGATATGATTCCTGGTCTCACACTGCAAATGAATGTTTTGATTCTAGGAACAAAATTCAAGAGTTGCTGAAAAAAGGAAAAACTCAAGTTTTCAGACTCAACAATGGGAATTGTCAAGGATACATTCCAAACGGCCAATGAAATGAGTGTGAATCTTGGTAATGTAAATCACGAGTCCAACAAGGGAGTATTTAAAGGAACCAACATTTGTGTTCAACACTAATGTGTAGCTTGTGGCAGTGAATTCCCAGGTGAAGAAAGTCACAAGAAAATGAAAGTTAATGAACCACAATTAGTCCTGCCTAGGGAAACTAAGTTCAACAAACCTATTTCTGAAAGACTGAGCATGGGCTTCATTGCTGGCCTAGATTGCATGAAGTCAAATTAGAGCAAAATCAAAGGCAAAAAACCTTAATAAACAGGCCTGGAACTACAAAACATCCACCCAAAGGATTAATACTGGGTGTACCTGACTAATTTATTTTGCAGGATCCAATGATAGTCCAAAGCAAGCAAGCATTATCTATTAAGGATAAACACAAGTTTGTGAAGCCTAAACCAAATGGAGTGTCACTGAGTTGAAATCTCCTACTCCCAATTCAGCACTGATATGGACTTACAGGAGGAATATAAAAAAAAAAAAAAAAAACTTTATGTGCAGACTGTTTCTAATAAACCAAATCCGAGGTTTATTAGAGATGACATGGAGGAGTACATGGAACTTGGAAACATAAAGGAAGATGTCAACACAGGTTTACAAAATGATTTGTTGCTAGATATGCTCATTGACTTGGAAAAACATGGCTACCACATTAGCTAGACATTTGCTGCCAAGGAGAATTAAGGAAATGGAGAACATTCCTGCTGGTTCAGATGATTTAGAGATTTGATTGAATGAGAGTGAAGAGGTGACTACTCCACAGTTTTATTTCACTTCTGCCAGCTTGCCTTATACTTATGAAGAACCAACTCAAGAAATGGTTAAATGTAAAACCACTATTTATCAAAGGGTTTAATGGAAAACTTTTAAAACATGGCATTAGTAGACAATGATGCATCAGTCATTATTACTAATACTTCGAAGAAAATAAATAAACAAGATGTTGAGTTAGTGACAACCAGGATTACTATCTCTGGATTATTGGAAAGTTAAAACGATGGCCAAAAAAATTGTGCCATTAGAAATAATAGTTAGGAGTAAACCATTCAGAGAAAACATTCTTTGTCATAGATGGTGCACTTAATTTTTTAACTTTATTAGGCAGAGATTGGATTCATGCTAATAGATGTATTTTGTACTCTATGCATTGAAAATTTTTAGTTCTGATAAGAAAGGAGAAAAAATATTGAGGAAGTACATGCGGATCCTCAACCATTTCATATATTCCAATTGTATCGATGCTACTCTATCATGCTAACATGTGTCCTATTGATATAAGTAACAAATAAAAATGAAAGGGCTTTATGTGAGTGGGATGAAGATCCATTTCTACTTTATCATGCTAACATGATTCGACCATTTGAAGATGATGAAGAATTATGGGAATGAACCTTGACCCTAATAAAATCAATGAAACCATGCATTTGGTTTTAGACAAATTTATAAATTTGAATTAAATGCAAAAATATTACAAAATGATAATATTACCTGGGATACAAAGGGGAATTAAATCCCTTCAAATTTGTTGTTTAGAGCACCCACCACCACCAACAACAAAAGCTGTGAACCCCACATCCCTCTGTGTTGTGATATGCTCTCATGCACCACTTTTGTGTATGACTTGGTTGTGGATCTGAAAATTGCAACCAGAACATATCAATATTCTCAATGACGGAGTCACAGTTTTTATAATGGGGTGCAGAGTAATGAGTCATAGAGGCCTATGAGCCCATAATTACACCTATTCCTGAAAAAAATACCACCAACACCTATTACACCTCTGGTTTGAGCTTCTTCATTTCCTTCAAGAGCTATAATGTTTGTGTACTTACAGAGAAATGGAACCCAAACCAAACCAAGCAATAGAGAGACAGAGAAAGGGGTAATAGAGAAGGAGAAGAAGAAGACCTGGGTTGCCTTTTCAATTAACTCCTGCACCTAGTTTTCGCCAAAACATCGATGCCCAGCAATATCATCATAGACTTGGCGAATGAGGGAGACTGGCTTGGTCTTCTAATCACAAAAACAAACAACCCAAACAAGATCAAATCACTTTCATACAAAAAAAAACTCATTAAGCTTTAACAACTAAACAAGAACCCCAAAAAACCAAGGGTACAGATTGATCAATTTTACAAATTGAAATATACCCAAATTCTAATTTTAAACAAAAAGCAATGCACAAAGCATGAAAACAAACATTCAGTGGAGAAAGAACAAGAGAGAGAGAGAGACAAGGACAAAACCTTTAAGCTTTCCACCCCTCTTCAACAACTTCTCCAAAATCTGAAACAAAGAACAACAATTAGAACAAAAATATTACACCCAAATAGTCCTAAAAAATTAAAACTTGAAAATAAATAAAGAGAGAAGATCTAACCTTCTTTCCAGCACTGGGTTTGCATCTCTTCCAACATTCCAACTAACCCATTCGATCAAATCACCCAATTTGCAACTTACAGAGAAATGGAACCCAAACCTAACCAAGCAATAGAGAGACATAGAAAGGGGTAAGAGAGAAGGATAAGAAGAAGACCTGGGGTGCCTTTTCAATGAACTCTTGTACATAGTTTTCACCAAAACATCGATGCCCAGCATCATAGACTTGGCGAATGAGGGAGTCTGGCTCGGTCTTGCTCACACTCACCACTCTGACTTGATCGGCTCTTCACCCAGATTTCTCCGCTGCTTGTTGCACCCTTTTGCATCATTGAACGCAGTGTTGTTACAGCTGTTCCTTCCATGGCGAGTGCTGCAGCCATGGCTGGTGATGACTGTTGTTGTTTGGTCTCTGTTTCTTCTGACTGCTTGGGTTGCTCGACTTATCCCTTTCTCTTTCCTTCTCCTTCTCTCTTTCTCTCTCCTTGAAATTTTAGGGTTTTTTCACAAAGGGTTGAAAAGGGGGAGATGGAGCGGGAGATGGAGAAGCAAAGGGTTGAGAAAAGGGGGAGATGGAGCGGGAACGCGGGAAGCAAATTTTTTTCCCAAAATTTCGCCCGCGAGCCTTCGACCTACTTCTCCACAGGTCCACGTGCAACACACGTACACCTTTGCAACGGTTTTAAACCGTGGGTCACTATAGCCACGGTTTTTAGCCGTGGCAAACACACCAACGGTTTAGAACCGTGGCCAAGCCTTTTTTAAGCCACGGTTTTAAGCCGTTGGGCACTATAGCCACGGTTTTTAGCCGTGGCAAACACACCAATGGCTTAGAACCGTGGCCACCCCTGTGTAGCTAATCAGCCCTTTTGGTTGTAGTGGTAAGGATAAAATAATAAAGTATTACTCCTTGATTGGAGTAGGTATTGGGAATGGGAATAACAAAGAAAAGGCTATCTAAAGGCTCAAAGGGCTGCAAATGGATATTTATTATTGGGTAGGCTAAAAGGCTAAAAATGGGTTAAAGAAAGAAATGCCTATATCACTTAATAAGTTCTAGTTAGTACTACGACATCTCAACTAAATAAAGCAAGAAGTTCTAGTGTAAAGATTCAATTTTTATGTCATTCTTAAAGCAATCAATAAGAAAATCAAGAATAATGAGATCATCAACGAAATAATGCAGACTCAAGAAAAATCAAAGTGTAATTAATAACCCTCAAGAAATAAGAATGGCTAAAAACTCACAAGGGTTAAGTCCCCACTATTATTCTAAGGTTTTCTAGTTCAATACCTCACTAATCAACTTCAAATCATGTTGACTTGGCTTATAGTGCATGAATAGTCGAGTTAAAAAGTCTCACGAAATACATCTAACATAAGGATAATATCAAATATCATGTTTTCCAATAATATAACTATGTGACACGTGTTAGTATGTGTTTTCTCAAAATTAAAGCAACAAAATCATTCTCTAAAATTTGAAAAGAACTCAAAACCTCTTTTTTTTTTTTTTATTCACCAAGAGTTCGGATTTCAAATGCATTTTCAAGAAGATTTTACACAATTACCATAATCATCTAAGTATTCAATGGAGATTGAGTTAGAACACAAAAATGACTCGGTTTAATTGTAAAATACGGTTTAAACTCAAAGATTTTTGAAAATTGCATAAAAAATCTAATAAACCACCACAACCCCCAAACCTAAACCAACATTGTCCTCAATGTATAAAATAATAATCATGAAAAATCAAGGCAAAAGAATAGAGGAGGGTTAGAGTGATATTACCATGGTAAAGCTTTTTACCAATTTCGATGAAATCTTCCACCAGTGAACGCTCAGAAACATAAGAATCATAGAGTTTTCATTAGAAATCGATAAAATGCAGACTCGACATTAACAAAGAAAACAAAAAAAGGCAAGTTGTAAGTCAAAACTGTTATGAGCTAACGAGTATGAGTGAACACAACTAAATAGGGTACTCAAAAATCAATCCAAACTAACAGCAAAAGCTAGGTTGCCTCCTAGGAGTGCTTGGTTTAACGTTTTCAGCCCGACATATATTCTTTTCCATGAAAGATATACCATGAAGTGAGGAGGAATAACATAGGGAACATTCACCTCCAAACCTAGTCTATGATATAAACGAGTCAAAAGGGTTAAGGAATCGTTATACCAACAACCTGAAAAGTTGAGGATTAGTCCACTCAAAAATAGCAACCACCTGATGTTTCCTCTTGATAGTGCATAGATCCTTGATGACCCTCGCATAAGTTGGTACCTGTTTATCACATACAGCAAAGGTAAGTTAATTTTAACCTATTTCAAGTGTTCCAGAATCTCACCATGCATTTCCGATTTATTTCCAGTAAGTCGTAGTGCTTGAGGAAAAGGAACTGAAACTGGCAGTTTCTTGTTGGGATCATCCTCAGGAATGCTCTCCTTTGCACTTGGGGAGGTGCTATAGTCGTGGACAAGCTGGACCCATCTAAGATCTTACCACTGCCGACTAGCGATGGCATTAACCTCTTTGACATTTTGAGAGTCTGGAGTAGAGTGTTTGTGCCATAAGTTGTCCCTTAGGATTTGCTTGAGGCTGTGATGGAAATTGGCCCCCGAAGCTGTATAGTTAATGAACTTGTCAGCTTGGTTATTTTGCTTTTGATCTCCTTGTTCTCCTTTGCCAACTGTGTCAATGCAACCTCAAATTTTGTTGATTAGTTTTACCTTGTGCCTCTATAAATGCATGTAATGTGTCTGATACAGGAACTTCTGTTAGATTGTGCATTGTATGGAGGTGTAGGGTATGACCTAGGTGGTTGTGCCTGTGAGTGTGTAGGTTGGTCTGTGTCGGACCTCCAGCCTAAGTTAGGGTGATCTCTCCAGCCAGAATTGTAAGTGTTAGAGAATGGTGAATAAGGCTTCTTGTACATCCCTAAGGCGTTATATTGTTCCTCATAAACCCCTCTCATATTAGTCAAGGTTGGGCAATCCTTTGCAAAGTGTTTCAACTCCCCCGCTTATAAAACAGGCGTCCTGTAGCTCAATTCTGGCAACAGTATGTGTGGGCCTAGCATCCTGGTCTTAAGTGCCTCTAACTCCCTAGTTACTCTATCAAGTTGGGCTCTAAGGCTATCCTCTTTCCTAAGTTGGTAAACTCCAGCTGGGCGTGTTCTATCTGTGCTCTCAGTAGCACTTGGACTAGTCCAAAGTATGGGCCTTTTTCAGCTAAGTCATTCAGGTACTCAATGGCCTCGTCAGGGTCCTTTTGTAAAAACTCTCCATTACACATCATCTCAATGAATTAACGCTCATCTACTGGTGAGTCCCTCATAAAAATAACTGACTACGCACCAACTCTCATACCCATGGTGTGGGCATGCATTCAAAAGATCCTTAACCTTTCCCACACTTGATATAATGTCTCGCTATTCTTTTGGGTGAAGGTAGAATTTGTTCTTTTAGACCGTTGGTTTGTGTGAGGCAAAGTATTTATTCAAAAAATGCTTGGTTCATCTGCCTCCACGAACCTTATAGACCCTGGTCGCAAAGAGTATAGCCAACTTTTCGTTTTTTCCTTAAGGGAAAAAGGAAAAAAACCTTAGTCTAACCGAGTCTACAGCCTCAACTTTGTTGTGAAAGTGGCCACAAACTTCCTCGAATTCCCTAATGTGAACATAAGGATTCTCACTCTCTAGGCCATGAAAAGTGGGTAATAATTGTATCATACCCGGCTTAAAATCTAGCTTTGGCGTACTTGGTGCAAACAAATACATGATGGAGTTAGCAGTGGGCATGGGGGTGAAATAGTCCTTTAGCGACCGAACATGCTCATCTTCATGATTACTCATGGTTGTTAGAATTAGAAGTAGAACTTAATTTGGCCTCAATGTGAATTTGTGGGTGTTCTAAATTGGAGATCCTAATTAGTCTCCCTAAATGGTCTCTATTCCCACTCACTCCCACAATGTTTTTTTTTAGTTTTTAATTCTTTTTTAATTTTTAGAAATAAAATGAAATAAAAATTAAAATTAAACTGGACCTAAAACTACAAATAGAATAAAATAAAATAAAATAAATAAAACAATGAGCAAGAAAGATAATACCCGAAACCTTCCTTGTAGAATGATGCTTGTTCATTCCCTAGCAACAGCGCCAAAATTTGATTACCGCCCAAATAGTACACGCGGTCAATTGCAGTAAAGAATGGGGTGTCGATCCCACGAGGAAAAAACGATCTACAAAATAACGTTAGGAAGACAAACTATGCGAAACTAAAGTTCATAAATTCTAACACATTTAAAATACTAAATTGAATTTAATTTAATGAAAATTAAGTTTGAAAAAATCACAAGGTTCCAAGAATCCCTCCTAGACTTCACGTGCCAACTAGTATTGATTCGCTATGATGACTCAACTACGTGTTTCACATCTCAAACGACGTAATCGGAAAAATAATCTTTTATGCATTAATTATACCCTAATGTAAATGAATTTTAAATTTTACTTCTTCTAAAAAACCACAAAGGTTTGTCAAATGTGATATCCTAAACTTTACGATATATCCGGAGAAATACCGTAATAAATGACGATCACATATTAAACTAAACCTACCGGAATCAATTAATTCTTAAACATTCCACACATAAGAAAAGCGTGACTAAGCTTATATGGAGAAGAAAAGATAATCACTGGAATAATAAAAATCTACGAAGGAAATCTATGATATCCTTGCCACTGAAATAATATAAATTTCTATATTAAATAAAAGTGAGAATCATTAAACATCATTATTCGTCGTGAAAACTTAAAGCGATCAATTAGTAATTTAGTGCGGTTACATCTAGGAGTTCTCTTCTTCACCTTGCGCGGGGTTCAGTGACTCATGGTGGTGGTGGTCACACATCACGGGAGGTGAAAGTCATCTCTATAAGACGCGAATCCCGAAAAAAATGGCTGAAATTGCACTGTGGTGGCTCTTACAGTTTCTCGAGGTGTCATAGCCAAAACTATTTTTTTCAGTTTTGAAAAACAGTTTTCTCCTGCACGAAATCCTGCTACTGCTTACTCCTTCGTCCCCAACAAGATGCGACCAACTCCACCGCGTCTATTTCGCTCCTCGCAAGCTTCCTCTCTCCAGACCGGCTCCGGTAACTGCAAGAACAGAGAGAAAGAGTGATGAACAACGAGAGGTGGAAGTGAAACATGGAGCGCCTCCCTGTCGCGAGCTTCTATTTTGGGCGGTGATGTCGGTAGGTTTGCTCGCTTCTGGTCTGTGGGCACGGTTCTGAAGAAGGAGAACAGGGGTTGTCCTGTGCGTTGAGGTGGCTTAGGTGGTGCTCGGTGGTGGTGAGATGGAGACAGGGCGGCAAAACAGGGAAATGCTCCCTATTTCTGCTGCTTGCGGTGGTGGCGTGCGAGCTTGGTTCGTGATGAGGGATGCTGGACGGTGGCGAGATGGTGGTTGGTTAGTGGCGAGAGACACAGGGCTCTATGTCCTTGCCCAGGTGGAGGTGGTGATGGCCGCTGGAAAAGAGAGGAGGAGCAGAAAACGTGGAAGAGCAGAGTGTCAAGAGAAGGGAAGAGAGAAACCTAAATAGGGTTCCCCTATTTCCTTGTTAGGCTGGGCTTTGGTTTCTAGCTTTCTGAGCTTGGGCTTGATTAAAGTAAGTGGACCTAGGCTTATTCGGGTTAGGCTTAGATATGTGAACCGCTATTTTACACTACCACTAGAATCAACAAATTAATCATTTCCTCAAATTGTCGCCTTAATGCGATTTTATCGTTCACGTGCGCAGATTCCTACAAAAACATAAAAAATGAAATAATTAGAATATAATATATTAATTGAAGCACTAACATATATAAATTAAAGGATATATTTTGTAATAATTACGTGTATATCAGCCACCTCTTCATAATTGGAGTGATCCTAATCAGAATGTTCCTCCTTCATAAGATGCAACAATTCCAACCTTCCATGCACGACTCTGCTGAACTTAAACGTGCCTGGGCCTCAAAAAACTTCTCCTCATGCACCCTTGATTCGTAAAGCTCTCGCTCCAGCTATTCCAGTTTGCCCGACAGTATGTTAGTTTTTGATTGCTCGACACCCAGCTTAACATTAACAACACTTAGTTCATTTTGTCCCAAAAGGAAATGCTCTTCCGCGGTCCGCACACTTATGGCATCAAAATCAACATCAGCCTCTAGCTGCTGACATCAGACAGCCCATTCGGACATTTTCTTGGCCTTCTCGGCGTTTAGAGCCTATACTCTGACTGCATTCTCTTGGGAAATTGTAAGTCATGATGGACAAGGTTTAGTTCATTCTCGAGCCGATCCCTTGCGCCAGGTCAAACTCAAGTGTTTCCAAGCATCCTCTGAGCCTCCAATTTTGTGCGTCAGGACTTCGCTCAAGCACCCGAGTGAGCTACGAGTTCCTTTCTCAATGATTCAATCTCGTAGAAAGCGTCAGAGTACGATTTCTACAAGTTTGCAAAGACTCACTCCATGGTATACACTCTCTCGAGCAACCTCAACTTCAGTGCCAGTGACAACCACTTGATTTAGGTATGACATCCCCAGTACAAGATGCTCCTGTCTTTTATCCATATGCTTTCCCACCGCCTCTCCTTCTGGCTCCAGAGTATAGTTCGGCAACCAATCATTCCACCTGCTAAAATGCTTCCTGGAAGCGTAAGAAATGTCAACCTCTTAGTGCTAAGCTTGGTTGTTCATCTTTACCACGTCTTGAGCAAACAAACTAATTCACAAATCCGGATGGAGGTCTTTCGGGACCAGAATCACTCCAGCACCACCCTTCGCTGTCTTCACTGCATCAGAGCCCTTATCCACAACTTTCCCCCTACTCGCAACAATCGGCTATCTTTCACGATTCGACTCAGAATCAATTAACGATGAAGAATGAAGCATGTTATTCCTCGGACCCGTCGTTACCTTAATATGGGGACGTGAGTGAAACAGAGGACAATACAGGCGATGCAGAGGGGACCTTTGGCCACAAGAATGAGGGTCAAGCGACTTTTTAGCTGGCCTAGCAGGGTCACGATCCAAAGAGGGGTGGTACTCAAAGTCTTTCAATGAAAAGGGATGACCCAGTCCCACACCAAATGAAGCTTCCACTCCCACCTGCAGCAAATTTTTTTTCATAACCTCTGCCTGCTCACTCAACTTCGTTACATCTTCAACCCCAACAATTGAAGATACTCCCTCTCCAAGTCAGGAAAGAACATAGGAGTGATTTCCCGAGCATCATGCCCCTTAGACACAACAGTCTCTGCCCCAACAAACGAATAAATAACATGTCCGACAACTTCACTTCCCTTGGATGAAGCTTAACGTCCGCAAATGGGCCTTGACAGAGCACGAGGCCTCTTCCGACTAACTGGAGAAGGAAGTACCACATTAAATTTTTCCCTCCTTGAAGGGTTCAAAAACTTAATCCTCGGGAACTTCCTCTTCTTTGACGAAGATACTTTCGGGCTTTGACTTTGGAACTCCGAAAAGAGTGGGAGCCTCATGCCAATGAGCCCACAGCCCGTTGCACTTAATATTAGAAGACTTAACAACATCTTCTATCCGCAGGTGAGACATGTCGTGAAACGCATCAAATGTCGTTTTATCCTCATTAGAAAGAGATGAAGTTGGGAATTTCCCTATGAAAAACACAATGTCAATTTGAATGCATTTAACACAAGCAAGATTAGAAATAGAATTGAACTTACTCAGTTGCATGAATTCCTGTTCGACCGGACAACTGGCAAACTAGAAATACTTTAAGTCTGCGGCGGCCATGAAACAATATATCTGCTAGAACTTCAAATCGTCAGGCATCTCACCACGCACACAACATGCTCATTTATCCGAGGGGAATAAGCAGTTGGATCGCCCTCGAAGATATCGGACATTAGTATCCTTTGCCCTAATCAGATTGGCGATCACACTCCTATACTCATTCGACACCAGTTGAGCGGGCACAATGCCAAGGTATGCTAAGAACTCCCAAATTTTCTTGATAACATGAAAGGGAATGCCAGATTGAATCATAACTCGGTGAAGACAGATGAACCCCTCAAGAGAGGACAACGACGTCAGTTCGGCACCTAGAGTGAAAGGCTCCAGATTATTAGGAATCCCTTATAACAAAAGACTTCCAGGCTCGACTAAGAAAAGCAACCCCTCCTCAAAGAACTTGCCGCCCTTAGCAAACAGTTCATCGAAAAGTTGATTCATGCCCGATATGAAAGATCGTACAAGCTTTTGACTACGAAAGTTGAAGAAAGTCAAAAGCATGGAATGCGGTAAAACAAAACATAGTCTCTGAGATCGAAATAGTAAAAAAGCTAAACTCCGCAAAAAGGAGATCTATATACAAAACATAACTCCCACCTTTTTCCCTTTCGAGCAGACACACGCCCAATTATTGAAGCTCGCCGCTCGAGGAAACACTCCAGACTCAACCATCATGACCGCACAGTTTTTTTATGAAATGACTTAATGGAACAGTGATTGGCCCACAAACTCGGGGGGAGTATAAAACTGATGCAGTCGATTCCCGCTCTTTCATCGCCTCGTCCTAAAACTGCACAGGGAACTCATGTGAGCCAAAGACCACTGTGTGACGGCCAATGGCACTCCGATGCTTAAGTTAGATAAGGCTTAGAAGAGGCTTAAAGGTGTAAATTGGGTTTTTGTGGCATACCTTTGTTTATCGACCTTATCTCTTATTTATAGTGCGAGAGTCTTTGTTCGGCTAGGCCTTTTGTGGCGTAGTTTAGGGAAATAGATCTTACTGGAGATCCTTTCCTAGTTAGAATTTGTCCATGTAGAGAAGTTTCTTTACACGACCTCTGCTCCTAGATCTGCGGCAGAGGTTTTCTTTCCAGAGTGTTGTCCATGCTAGGAAGTTTCCTTGCCTGACTTATACTCTAGTATTTGTTTCCTAGTTGGAACCAATGTATTGTTGGCCTGCCTGGCTTGGGTTGATTCCTCAGATACTTGTCTTATAGGGTTTATGAGTATTAGGCTTGACTGCATGACGTGTGGGCTTAGTGGTGAGTTGCAATTTGGGTTCGACCTTCTGGATCCTGCCAATAGTGAGCTTAGTATTGTCTGGGCCTTATTGGATTGGGCATGCAATCAGGCTTATGTTGTTTTGTTGACGAGATTATTATGACACGAGTACAATGTTGATCAGAAGATGGTTTGATGTATCGTCAATTATAAATAAGGCATACGTTGCCCATTGTTAGTCACTTGATTGAGGAAAAAGGTTTTATTTTGTTTATCAAATTATTTCGTTTATCAAATTTATCATCAATTTATTTGTTTTCAATTATCGCATTGGTTCAATACTATTTATTTACAAATTCAATTAAGTCAATCAGAGCCGAACGATTTCATTTTTTTTTTATATTTTAAAGTTTGAAAAAAGAGAAGTTTGAAGAATAAATAATGATAGACCAAAAGTTTGTGAAGGAGATGTACATGTTTTTTGTAGAATTGAGGGCATCAATAAAGGCATATTTCACAAAATTTAGGGAAAATGTACATTGATTCTTCGACAAGGACGAGGGATAGATCCAAACAGCACCACCGCCACCGACAACGTCAATAGGGATCCTACCAGAGCCCTAATGGCAGTGCTGCATAGGTAATCGCCTCTTCCTCGGTCAATCGACACCCCATGGTCTAGAATAATCAACAACCTCTAATATTGATAAACAAATGAACACAATCTCCTGCCCATCTCGATTGCAGCCCCACAATTCATGTGATTACTGCGATAACATTCCCCTCGCCACCCACCAGGTCAAACGACTTCCCATAGTTAATCGATCCTTTCCAAACCTTAATCACATTCGATTTTCGTGTGACACTACTCATGTTTGACCAGGCTAATCACAATCACATAAGTCAATGAGTACCACTACGTGCTAAGGATCAAGATATTTCCAAGTGCATGCATGGATATGTACTACCACCTGCTATTGCTTCTGATAGGTTACTTCCCACCAGCATACAACACCCGTGACACTGTCGTACACGTTTTTGCATCCATTTTGTGATAGTTTAAAGCTAATTTCCAGAAATTTGTGCACACATACATTGAACTTTTGATTGGATCTCCTTTGAGTTGGGACTTCTCTACGGATTTGTATTTGGTGGCTCACATTGGCTTTACGTGTTTGTGTTCAAAGCAATTACAAAGGAAATGTTAGATTTCCACTTCTATTTTTACACTTCACATTTTATTGTTGTTTGTGCTCGTATGACTTCTTTGGCTTTAAGCTCAAGGACTAGTTTATTCAACTCGGGGAGATTGATGTAATTAAGATATTTGTTAATATTAGCAATAGTAGTTGATGATACATCAAATCGTCCTCTGATCAGCACCGTAAACATGTCATGATAATCTCGTCAACAGAACAAACCAAGCCCGATTACATGCTCAATCCAACGAGGCCTAGACAATATCAAGCCCATTATTGGCAGATTCCAAAATGTTGGACTCAAATTGCAGCGCCTTAGTAGTACCACCTTTCCTAGAGAGCCAGAAAGATGGTGACAACAAGGTCTCACAACAATGGAGATGTTGTTGAACACTTGAACTTTCGAACTGGTAAAGTGCTGCTAGCTCTGGTGCCACCACCACCTCGAGAGGGACACTCTCAGATCCACACGCCAGTGGCAGCTGTGGTAGACCCAAGGGTGGACCTACTATCAACCTAGATGCAACAAATTGCACGAGTGGTAGAGATATTCAATTAGCAGAATCATCCCCGGGTAGGAAGAGACCATGAGCAACAAAAAGCCCAGAACCCAGAAGGTTCCAAATAGCAAATTCAAGAGAGTCATGTTGCCCCTGCAGTTTCTTAGTTAACCAAAGACAGAGGAGAGACCAACAGGGACCCAGCTTCCAGAGCTGACAGACATGTCTCACACAGCTCCATCTGGTGAGGGCCACAAATTCAGACGTACTGTTCAACCACAATGTCCCTCCGTTCATGGTTCATATCATGGACAAATCGCTGCCAAAAGGTACTCCCTGTCGAAGCTAGAATTTTATGACAAGATGGGAGACCCGTTCGATCACCTGTGCCATTTCCAGCATGTAATGACCACTCAAGGAAGGGCCCGATGCAATAATGTGCCGATCATTCCCTACCAGCCTGAAAAAGTCAGGGTTGACCTGGTTCCATAGCCTCCCTCTGAAGTCCATCGATTCATTTCGACATTAATGACAGTGTTCCTCACGCGCATTTTTGGCAGCCAATTAATCAGAAAGGGCCACACTATCTACTGACCCTAAAAAAAAAATAGAACTACATGTTGAGGGAATGCGTCATGCACTTCTATGATGAGTTACTCTCATCGTTGGCTATAGTGACGACACTGCCGTCAATGCCGATGATGGGAACAAGAGAAATCTCTAGACAAGATGTTGATTGCCAAACGATATGGCAGATCTACGACTTCCTTACTCTGAACCCCTCAAATGATATGGCAGATCAATTGAAGGATGGCCAAAGATATCACTCTAACGAGATGCTAACCACCAAAAAAGAAGGAGAATTCAAGAAGCAACTCTCTGTCCCCAAGGACAAGAAAGAGGAGAAGAAGAAGGATGACGACGATGGGAACAAGAGGAAACACAATGATAGTAAGACTGACTATGGCTGCACTAGGCAGGACAAAGCCTCCAATTATGTCAGGTCCAAATCTGTCACCCCTCTCAACACCAATTTGTCTGACATCCTTGATTCTATGAAGAATTGAAAAGATATGAAGTGGCCCCCCAAACATCAAGGAGACCCCGCTAGAAGTGACGACAATAAATATTGCGCCTTCCATAATGAGGGTGGACACAATACTGAGGATTGCAAAAACATCAGAGGAGAACTCGAGTATTGGATCAGGAAAGGCAAGCACAAGGAATTCCTGAGCTTGGACAGGAGACCAGACCGGGCAAAGGAAAGGGAGGTCTCTGTTAAGGAGATCGAAAAGAAAGCTATTGTTAACATCTATGACCTTCATGGGATCGATCCCGAGGGAGAGCAATCCAATAGGTCCTGCAAGAGGACGCTGACAAAGATGCGGATAACACCCAGTGCGAGGATCAACAAGTGATGCATGCACGAGTTAAGAGCATGATCCCACCATTGACGTTTACGGATAAGGAACTCCAAGGTGTACATTATTCTCACAATGACGCCCTGTTCATTTTCGTTCTCATTGTAAAGTGGGAGGTGAAAAAGGCCTTGGTGGATACAGGAAGCTTACTTAATGTCATGTTTCTCAATGCATTTCGAAACATGCAACTCTAGGAGAAAGATTAACCCCACCACTCACCCCATGGTCTTGTTTAGTGGAGAGAAATGCTTCTTCAACGGAAAAATCAATCTAATGGTGGTGGCGGGAAAGACACAATTGTGGAAGTACCTTGTCCAAGAATTTATGGTGGTTGACGCTCCATCCACCTACAACATTATTCTGGGAAGGCCTTGCCTTCATCATATGGAGGCAGTAGTTTCCACTCTGCACCAATGCATCAAATATACAACAAGTTAGGCCCAAGAAACTATCTGAGGAAATCAACCTGCAGCAAGAGACTGCCATTATGCAACCCTACTACCAGCTGTAGCTCGACTCCGCGGAATAGACATGTAAGGCATAGGGCTTAGACAAAATAGGATAATCAATATGCTCGGACAGAGAGAGAGCCTCGATAGCACGAAGTCCACTCCGAAGTACATATACGCGGAGAACTAGAATTAAGAGTTGGAGGCCCAATCCACACCAATGTAGTGCTAAGTAACAATATTTTAGCAAATGGGCGCCTAGTCCAAGATCTGATAATCAGTACATATAATCAGTAAGGAACGCCCGCCAGCACGAAGTCCACTCTCCAGTAACTCCGTTAGCTTTGCAAAGCAAGACACTTCGCTAGAGAGACAATGCAATCTGAGCCAGGACCATACGTGCCTCCTTCAGGGCCATGTTAGCTTAGTCTCTACACGGAGTTAAATTATTTTGTTGCTTTGATTTCCTTTTTGTTTTCTATTTTTCTTTTAGTTTAGTAGAATTTTTCATACTAGACATATTCCAAAAATAAAACATATTTTATTGATTGTAATGAAAGATATTACAAAGCTTGCCCACCAACTAATATAAAAGTTTATACACTACAAGTATCTAAGTTAGGCGTAAATATGCATCTGCTAACACACATGTCAAAACTTTGCTCTGCCAATCTGCCTCCAGAAGAAAAAGTTGTGAAAACATAGTACTTGGAAGGCTGCAAGCATTCCCTCGGCTCTTTGGTCCACAAATCTGCCCTACGAATGCGAGGAACGCAAAAAAAGGTAGATGAGAATATGCCTGAATAGCGGAATGATTGAGGTTTCATAATGTTACTAGATGGGAATGCCTTCCAAATGTGTAATGCCTGGGGTGATGCAAAGATACCACCACAAAAATGAAAATCACATCTGCTGGGGCTCTAATCAATCATAAACTAGCTGCAGGGATTACCTCCCAACGGAGGATGGGAGCTCGATAACAACAAAAAATGGAAGATAGACCTGTTGTCTGAGGAAAAGTATGTACTGCTTCTTCGAAATATAAGAAGACATTACAAAATCTCATGGAATCAATTGGATGCTCACCCAGATAAGGTGGCATCACATAATAGCAAGTTTTACTAAGATTCATCGCTGCAGATGTCAGAACATTCGAAGACTCCAGTAAAAGAGATATTTCTTCTACCTCTGGAAAACCCAAAACATATCTCGAAAGATACATTTGATCAACATACTCTACAACACTCGTTGCAATGCTTAAGATAAAGAATGACTAGCCTAAATATATAGGCGAGGCGTTTTATGAATCAACATTAGCCAACCGTTATGTCAACAAAAAATGTTGTATGGTAAAAAGTGAAATGACGTTTCCAATTGCTACAGCACAAGTTGACATACATCAAATTAATGACACTGCACGTAGCCCTGTAAATTGGGGGGAGTAACCAATACTAAACCATCTCGCAACCTGTATTGTACATGTGGCATGCTGATTCGTAAAGATTTTCTTTTTTTCTCTCTCACATGTAAAGACACAAACAATGAAGACCTAAAGCACCCATGGAATAAAGAGTGCACCTGCAAAAAAATTCATGGAATCTGCCCTGCTATTATTCCTCTACTGTTCATTAAAGCTAGTTAATCTGGTATTAGCTGATCAATCAGTCC